>CP092089.1:52644573-52659573 GCA_029203775.1 Neoneuromus ignobilis
ACATATATGCATATATATATATATATATATATATATATATATATATATATATATATATATATATATATATATATATAATATAAATGTCCAGTCACACAGACAGATGTTTCGTAAATTTGTTTACACATTTACATATATAAAATGAACAGGGATATTTTATTGTTGGCTTATATCAAATATTTCACTGCAATTTAAAAGCCAGATATTTCGTCCATTAATTGAAAATTTATTCAAAGCTCTGTTGGTTTTTAATGGAGTTTATTTATATACAGATAAACGAGAGTTGTAATCGTTTGCGATTGCACAATTTTCATAGGTATTAATTACCCATTAATTAGTGGAGATTCGTGCAAATGACTGGACGATACTTGACAATGTTTATTAACATTTTTTGAGCTTTTGCATAATTTGACAAATGTGATTATTTATGAACAGTTGTATTTCATTTATGGTGATGGTACAATTTTTTAATAGATATTAATTACACCTTAATTAGGAGATTTGTGCAAATGAGTGAAATATACTTAACAATATTTAACATTTTTTAAACTCTTGTACAATCTGACAGATATCGTTTGTGAAATATTATATTTTTTTACAAATAATTTATATATATATATATATATATATATATATATATATATATATACACACACACATACATACATACATACATACATACACTACGTATATAAAACATGGCACACATGGATAACAAGCAATTTATTGATATAATTCAATGAAGTTAAATTAAAAAAAATATTTAATTGAAAATAAATATAATGAATAAATTTAATGAATATTATATTTATTTTCAATTAAATAATTTTTTTTAATTTAACGACTTCATTGAATTATATCAATAAATTGCTCATGTTATCCATTTGTGCCATGACTTATGTGCGTCAGTGTGTGTGTGTGTATATGTGTGTGTATATATATATATATATATATATATATATATATATATATATATATATATATATATATTCTTGAAACTAATTACAAATTTATAGATTTATTATTTGTGTAACATCTGTATATAGTGTATACGTTATTTGAAACATTTTTGTGTGCGTTAAAACATATGTGAAATATATACAACAATTATCAATATCATAAAAAATGTTTATTTATTTTATTTTTTGTTAAGACTTAAATGTCAACTGAAAACCACAGGAAATTGAACTAGAAACAAGAACGAGTTGAAGTACAACCATATTGTATTTAATTTATCAATAATGAATTTAAATGAAATTTGACTGATTGTATAGAAATATTCAATTTGTTGTAAAAAATACATGTTATATTAATAGACCTGAATTTTATACATTTTCAATGCATGTATTTATTTTTATTCCTGTCACATTCTGTGGTTATAACTAGAATCAAAATTATTCACAATAACATGTTTCTTCGAAATATTTGCATATTATATTGAGGTACAATTGATCGGTGTTCAATTCCTAAAAATTAATTCGTTTAAGGTGTTTGCATATGAATTATTAATTAATCATTCAATTAATTCATCATTTATAATTTGGTTAAATATTCCCGGAATACTATTCAAGTTGATTGATTACAAAACAATCGTTGTTTCTATTTAAAATAGAGTAGAGAATCAGAGCAATTAATTCAACAATTATTTAAACGATTACTGAAATTTCGATATAATTTAATTAGTAAGCTACTGAGTTCGTCTGCACACATGTAATCTTCTTCACATCGAATCTATTTTTAGAAAGTCAGTTACGAATGATCTACCAACTGCAAATATATTAAATGGACGTGTAATACGTTATTATTACGCAATGAAATGCATTATAAAAAATTGATAGGAATTCCTTAAACGTATAATATATATATATATATATATATATATATATATATATATATATATATACGCACATAAGTCATGGCACACATGGGTACCATAAGCAAATTTATTGATATAATTTAATGAAGTCGTTAAATTAAAAAAAAACTATTTAATTAAAAATACATATAATGAACAAATTTAATGAATATTATATTTATTTTCAATTAAATATATTTTTTTTAATTTAACTTCATTGAATTATATCAATAAATGTCTTATGTTATTCATGTGTGCCATGATGACTTATATATATATATATATATATATATATATATATATATATATATATATATATATATATATATATATATATATATATATATTCTATCGATAAAATAAAAATATATCGGTAACGTCCTTCTTATATAATGTACAAGTGTAATCTCATATTCAATACGATTGAACCTATTCTATATTTAGAAGTAGTATTGGGGTTTTGGATCTATTAATAACAATAAGGAAGATATATTTTTCGTTTTTGTTGAAACATACGACCGTCGAATTTTTTCGGAGTAAAGATTATCGGAGCTAATACCATAGTAGACTAGAATTATTGTAACGTTCGGTTTTTTTTTTATTTTTATTTAGACAGATATATTTAATAATTTGGATGGTTACTTATAGTATTTATATATATATATATATATATTTAATCATATATATATATATATATATATATATATATATATATATATATGTATATATAAATGTATATATAATATAGTATGTGTTTTATAACATATAAGTTGATTTCTTTGAATTTAGAGTCATTTACTTAAATGTTCAAATATTGAAATTTTTGATGATAGATTCGAAATTTTTAATATGTCATACTAATCATAAATTATACATTTATATATTCATTCCTATTTTAAAATGCACATACATATTATATATATATATATATATATATATTTAAATGAAGATGATGTTTATACAAGAATTAATTAATATATTAATCATATATCGAATAAAACGAAAAGTATATAAAGTAAGTAATACAAGTGGATTTCTATTGTTAAAAGTTATTGAAAGTGTTGTGTAATAATGCAACCGTGTTCTGATAGAAGTAAACAACTGTGTGCACATTGAATATATTTATACGTATTTGGTATACATTTTAAATATAAACAATAATCGGTCTGTTGTCACGTTTCCGAACGACAGAACAGTCAAATACAGAGTTGTATTACACACGCACGATCAACAACGACGACGATGACGTTTCGAACGACACAACAATGAATCAAAAAAAAAAGACAAAAAGAAATTATATGCGTGTATGAAACCTGATAACGAAACACTATGAAGTAAGCACTAGGCGGCTGATGAAAACAACAAAAAGAAGGTACTCACCAATGAGTACGACCTGAGACACTGGTGTAAGAAGCACGGTCTCTTGACGACTGAGTTAGATCGCGCAGGTTCTTTAACGGATCGCCTTACCGGGCATCGACAGTGTTCTGTAACACCGTTGAGGGGAATTAGCGCCTAGGTGATGGACGCCAGATCCCCCTCTATTGCTGTCGTAAATGTCTTCGATACTCCCACCAGACGATCGGTTTTTTTTAATTTGAGTATACTCCTAGCTAGGATATTTTTAAAAATTCCCTTATGGATATCTGTGCCAAATACTGCTAGAGTCAATGTGGCACCTTCGAACATCGGTATTCCAATGTACAATAAATGGACATTTACACTCAAACAAATATATATATATTAAAATAGACTAAACGAATATTCAATTATATATGACAAATTTATAAAAAGTACATGACTGCTTATTACATACTATGTTGTTTTCGATTGATGATGTATTTTGCATAAACGTCTTCTTTTTAGATTTAAGTATTTTTACATGCAATTTTAACTGTCTTTGATTCGAACTTGTGTATTTTAATTAGCCTATCATTTTTTTATTTCATATCAGACAAACAGATGGTTTGTGAATGAAATAGACACGTCACACGTTGGATTCGATCTCAAGACAACAGGCTGTATTACATCGAATTTAACTATTTAATGATCAATTGCATATTAACACATGTGACGTTTATAATCCAGTGATGCGTACATTTTTAATTCTGAACTCCATTTTGTGTTAAACCTAGACGCACACACACGCATGTGTATATATATATATATATATATATATATATATATATATATATATATATATATATATAGAGAGAGTATCTCCTTCCATACATAGCATGTTCAAAAGCGTGATAGAACTTTAAATTTAATCCCTGATAGAACTTTAAATTGAATCCCTGTCAAAAATTTTATCTAACCTAAAAAAACATCTTTATTTATGCACATGTGTGTATGTATATATTAGGTCGTGTAATATGAAATGTCGGATTATTATATCGGAAATAATATAAAAATCCGACATTTCATATTACATAACCTAATAATGTATTATAAAGGTGTTTTTAAGGTTAGATAGAACTTTCGATAGGGATTTAATTTAAAGAGCTACCACGCTTAAAAAGTATCTTATATATATGAATATGTATAACAAGACATTTTATAAATATTATATTTATTAGTTTTTATTAATCATCACATCCTGATGTCACAGTTAGTTAAATGTCAATATTTTAATCACAATTGCTAGGAACTTCTACATTTTTAAATATTTATTCAGTGTATCATTGTTTATATTCTGGGTGAAGTTACAAATTCTCAGAAAAATTCTCGGATTTTCCTTTTATTCATACATAATATCAAATCAGTATATATATATATATATATATATATATATATATATATATATAAAGAGAGAGAAAGAGAGAGGAAGAGAAAGACAAAAACAAACAAATTCTTATGATAATTAATTATAACGAATATTTATAGATAAATAATATAGATAAATTTAATCCATATTTCATAATACAAAATTTCAATTAAAGTCAAGTGGCATTAGTCATTTAACTACTGAAGATTAAAAATCGTTTTTTTTATAAGAAAAATAAATTCATTTAATTTTACTGCAATTTTTATAATATTTCAAATAAGAAATTCAGTTTTGTGTGTAGTTTTTTGTTTTTTTTTTGAAAAAAATAACATTGTTTATTCATACAGTTTTCATGGTTCAATTTTAATTTTTTACACAAATGTTTAAAGTAACTTTTGTTAGAATAAAAATACAGAGAAGTTAAATACATTCTTGAACATATTGAATTACCACCCCATCATCATAAAATATTGTAAAGTGTTCAACAATTACTTACTGTTTTATTTGTTTATAAGTTGGCCATTGAAATGCGCATCAGCTTATAAACAAATAAAACAATAAGTAATTGTTGAACACTTTTACAACATTTTGTAGTAATGAGATGATAATTCAGTGATTCTCAACCTTTTTTTCGTCACGGTACACTTTTAATAATTTAAAATTTTGGCGGCACACTAACAATAAGATAAATTTAAAAGAATTTTACTTGGTTAATTGATTGATGTATCTTATTTTGTAAAAATGGCATACGAAAATAATTTTCAATGAAATATGAAATTGCATTACAAAGTAAACAAAATGTTTATTTAATGATAAATTACAAATTACATTTAATGCGAAATTTGAGCTTGGTGTTTTTAGATAACTTCATTTATATTTGGATGTAAAAATGATAGTGCTACTTTTATTTCATAATCCAGATTTAAAAGTCTGGATCTTTTTTTCGTTCTTATATCGGTCAAAGCCGAAAATCCGAATTCGCACAAATAAGATATGGAAAATTGTAATAACACACTTAAAGCTTTTGGTGATATTGTCGAATAATCGTATCTAAGATGAATCCAGAACGAATTAATTGATTCTTCTGAAAGTTTTGAAATCAAATCTCGGTTATTACATACCGAAATTAGTTCTTATTCTTCTTTCAAAGTATGAGTATTCGCAGTGGCGGCACACTTCAAGAATCTCGCGACACAGTGGTTGAGAATCACTGTGATAATTCATTGTGTTAATACGAATTTGCCAATATTAAAACAGTTAAATACATACTTTTAATGTTTAGTTTTGAATTGATATTAAAGCAATTATTAATATATTTTCAAAATTTTATTCCTTTTCATATTTGTTTTTCTTTTATATACTTTTACTTCTAAATGAATTAAAAATTATAACCTCTCTCTGTTTCATTTAATTGAATTAAATTATTTTTTTTAATTCATTAATAAACCAAAATTTTTTTTTTTTATTTTTTTTCTAACATTTCATTACAGTATCTTATCCAATCACTCTTCTTTAAAATATTTCTTAATCTATTCATCATTGAAAAGGATAAGTTTTATCAATTTATTAAAATAGATCCTATTTCAGATGTTCTAAAATTATATTTCTTTTGATCTCGTTCTCAATTAGATTTTTTTTTGAATTGATTTCTGACCAAGGGAGGTAAACTATCACAAAAGATTGTCTATAGCATTAATTTTGAAGAAGATGGTATATAAAAAATCTTATTTAAATGAATTTCTAATGAATTAGAATGATAAAAAATATCAAACTCATTTCATTCTCCAATTATAATGAAACTTGTCGAAAAAAACTTATGTAATTAATTTTCTCATATGAGTGATTTTCTCACCGTACAAATTTTCAACAGCTCTGTTGAAACCAATCTTCCCATACGAACGGGTTTCAGATTAAATGCCTAACGACAACTAATTGAATTTAAAATCGAGATAGAAAAGAACAAATTGAATTATTTCAATAGATATGCTGTCACGTATTGCAATCGTTTCTATAAATCATTATGTTGTTGTATAAAAGTATACACATGTTTACTACGACGGCTCGAGATTCAACCTTGGCCATTACATATCGCTTATACCATATAAGGCAGAAAAGATTTTCCACGAAACAAAAAAGCGGCAGATTCGCACAGAAATAACGCTTTTCGGAGCCGATCGTCCGCACGCATTCACGCTTTATCGCGTCGAATTGTCGACGATCGAAATTGATTGTTGTCGAACGATTGTTTAAGGAAATAACATTGTTTAACCGAACCATTTGTTCGTCGCGTACGAATGATTCAGTCCATATATTGGTCAGTAGGTCACTTACATCAGTAGACGAATGACTGGGTAAGTTCAGGTCACCGTGTGTTCGAAGCGGTTTGAATCACTTTTACTTTTAACATTGTTTATAATCAGTTTGTATGGTCAATATTAATGCTCAATGTTACCATCGAGAAATATAATAATTCACCGGTGACCTGGTTTCGAAGCATTTTGTTTGCTCGATGCGTTTTTTTTCGTGTGACAATGGTGTTGAGCACTAAATAGTTTTGCATTTTAACAACAAACGCCCGTTTACAATTGAAAAAAAATAAAAGTGTGCGTTTTTTTTTTTGCTTCGTGTTGTTTTTTGCAACGTAGATTTTTCGGCCGTTGAATATTTCTAGAATCTCTGTTCACGCAATGCCGCGGATTTTTGCCTTGATTGTATCCTTGAGTCGATTTCAAACATTATCTGAATTTCACGACAGCTGCCAGCACGTATGTACACACTATCGTACCTTCCAGTTTAAGGAAGTCATATATACATACATAAACACACACACACATACACATACATATATATATATAATTTTTTTTTTTTGAGGTTATACCATATACATTTATAAAGTGAAAATTAAAACACTATATTTAAATGAAACTTATTTATTCACTTTTACATAAATGAATTTCTTTTCTCAACAATATAAACTTTATAGAAGTGTACATCATTTATTTCTTTCATTAAGGGGGTATTCTAGTCTAGAATTTCGAAAAAATCGATTTATTTTTTTATATATTTTCAAAGTTTAGACCTTTAAGAATATGTCCTTAAGAGGATTTTTCGATATTCGAATTATTTTCAGAGTTATAGCTATTTTTGTGACGCATCAACTGGCCGGAACGAATCAACTTTAAACGCGGTTTTCTCGAAATTACTTTTTTCGACACGGTTGAGGTGATATCTAAAGTTCTAATGGACCGATTTACTTGAAATTTGGTACAGAGCTTTTCAATATAACAGTGATTGTCCCTGCCTAGAATTTTTTGAAAATTTTGTTTTTTACTATTTTTAAAAAATTCCGAAAGTTGAAAAAAATAGGGCAAAAATGATTGTTTTTTCACACTGCCGCCATTTTGCGAAAAAAAATTTTTTTTAATTTCCCTAGGCGGGGATACTACTACAACTTTCTTTTTCTATAATTTCAAAAAAATTTTTGTTTCACATGAACGGAAAGGTTAGAACCATGTCAACCAGGAGACACGTTTTTTTTCAAACCCCCACTTTGCCAGCCTGCATCTTTTTCAATTTTGAATTTTTTGTTTTTAATAATACTTTTTTATACTCTTAAAATGTCAATAAATAACTGATAAAAATGGATGGTAAAAATATTTGTTGTTTTTTTTTATAGCGCCCGAAAAACACCTAAAATTCGTGCGTCTAGACTAGAATACCCCCTTAATATGAAATTATTTTCCCATGCTACCCTACGTTTTGATTTAAACTCTGGCATGTAAATCACCATCTTATCATATAATTTTTTCCAGATATTTTATTTCATCTGCTTGTTCCATACATTGATTCTCTAAATGTATATTTTCTTTTTATAAGTAGTTATTAAACATGATTTGGATTTTATATATGTATATTTATTTCTAGTTTAACTCTTTTTTAAAAATATTTCAAGTAATATTTTTAACTCTTCGGATTTTTTACACATATTTAGTATGTTGTTTGTAAATTGTAGATTTGATATATATATATATATATATATAATATATATATATATATATGTACATAATAAAATTTTATTTTAAACCGTTGTATATGTTATTCTAATGTAGACATTATTATAATAAAATAAATGATTGTTGCCATAGTAACCGGTATCAATAAGAAACAATACGTTGTTAAATTTCAAAGTAACATATTGTCAAAATTCATTGTATTTAAAAATAGCCTTTAATATTATTATATGCATGTGTAATATGATAAAATGTTATCTGTTGCAGTTTTCGAAAAGTCAACAGTATGAATAAAATACAAGGGTGACATACGAAACAGTCTGAATAAATTATGATGGTATATTTGTATACAAATTAGAAAAAGATTTGAGATATAATACTGATATTAAAAGATATATAACGGTTAAAAATGGTATTTTATTATAATAATATAAACGATATTATAATATATAAATACTTTAATAATTCTGTAAATGAAGATCTGTTGAAAAAGAGAAACGAGTTTCATTTTTTCTCTCGAGATGTGTCAAATGATGAAAGTGTACTAAGAGTTACTGAGAGGTATGTTGAATAAGAATTGCATTTGATTTTATTCTACTAGTTATATCCAAAGATAAATCTTTGCTTATAAAGAAAATTTCAACTTTATATTTTCATTTTTGTCAAAGATGAATAACTATGAATTAATTTTTCAGATGAAGAAAAGGTATTACAGATAACGAAAGAGTGCACACGATACTGCTATCAGATATAATACATATGTTTTGTGTGTCTGTTGATTAAATACGTATACATTTACAAATTCTTGACGTTATGTATCATAATTCCAAGAATCGTTTCCCGTCTGGAATTGCAGCCGTTGTAATCGAGAAGGTATTTTAATCTTCACTCGACGAACGAACTCATTTTTTTTTAAATCTCATCAAATCGCTTTACAACGAACGCAATGAATTAAATCCATTACATGAAATGGAACTGCCGACGTTCAGTATTCGTGCGGCAGATTAATCTAGCGCGACGTTTGCATTTGAACATTTGTTGAATTACAATTGCAGATTTATTTAGAGTTTGATTTGCGCGTGATTGTTTTTAGAACGGCGTGCGTATCGCATGTTTTTTTTCTATAATTATGATTTCTAGTATTCTAGTTTATGCATCAAATGTATGACGAATAACTGATGCGTTCGTTGGTTCGAACAAAGAAATGGTAACGCATTGACTCATGCGTTTTATGGGTGTGAAGTAACGGCGATCGTTTATTCGAGAGTAGAAAATAAATATTTTATGATTGGATTTATTTCTATGCGAAAATTGCGTCCGACAATAACCGATAAATGTCTTACGGGAAGTTCTTTCGTACGATCGATTGTTTTGGTGTAAGAGAATTGTTGATTTTTTCATTATATTAAGAATGATATATTTTTACACTTGTATATTTATATATATATATACACATGCTCGAAAATGTCTGCATACTCATCAATACGGATATATTTCTCAATAAAACAACCTTATTAGTGTAAATTTAAAAACAAACATATTTTTTAATAATTCTATAAAGTACCAATTCTTTTTAAATAGCAATTCAAAACATTTTAAATTTATAACAAATAAACTAAAAAATAAAACACACAAAAATTCATACAAATTGAGCAGAAAATGTCTGCGTACACATTTTATTAAACGGTAAATCATCATTTTTTTGCAATATTTGCACTTATTGTTGTTTTAAAATTATCACAGTTTTATGTCACAGTTTGTATGTTGCAATAGAAATGCTAAAATATTATTTTCAGTAACTAATAGTAAAGTTTTTTGCAAAAAATTAATAAGATGGAATTCAAAAAAAGGAAATTTCTGTTAGTGAGTGTAAAATTATTTTAAAGTTAGGAAAAGAAGGAAAAAGTTTTCGTGAAATACGAAAGGGTGTTGGAAGACAGCATTCTTTCATTCAAAGGGTAGTGATCAATTTTAAATCCACATTTGAAACCGCTTTCTCGCCAGCCGTCGAAGTTAACATTTAGATAAAGGCGTAAGGTTGTGGCTGCAGTGAAAGAAAATCCCCGAATAACTGCACACCAAATTGCAAAAGATATTAAAGTACTTTTTAAGAAACAAATTTGTGCTGATATTTTAAAAAAATAATAAAAAAGGGTGGGTATCATGAACGAATTGCGCGTAAAAATCATTTATTTCAGGTATCAATAGATAAAAACAGATTGCATATGCAAATGAACATATTAATAAATTAGTCCAATTTTGGGAAAACATGATTTTCTCAGACAAGAACAAATATTTCATTTTTGGAATAAAAGGACTCAAAATTGTATGTACATCACTGAATAAAAAAAATCTTGTTCCTACTGTGAAACTCGGTGGTGGTAGAGTAATGGTATAGGGGTGTATAACAAGTAAGGGCGTGAGACAAATGGAGTTTTTAGTATCCACGATGGATAAATATGCTTACTTAAATATTTTAAAACGAAATATAAAGCAAAGTGCTGAAAAATGAAGTCTAGGTCCAGATTATAATTTTTTGAATGACAATGATCCGAAGCACACGGCAGAAGTTGTTGAGTTATAGATATTATATAACGTTCCAAAACAGTTGCATGCATCTCTCCAATCTCTAGACCTAAACCCTATGGAACATGTGTGGCATTTTCTCGAACGTAAATTCGCCAACATGGCATAATTGTAAAGGAAATATTGAAGAAAGTTATAGAAAAAGAGTGGAATAAGATTAGTGCTAATGAAACCACAAAAAGAAGACCATTCCATGCAAAAACGATTATATGAGGTTCTTAAAAGAAGAGGCTATCCAACCAGTTACTAATTTACTTGAAAAGTTTATTTTACTTTATATTATTTTCGATTTTCATTTTTTGTACGCAGACATTTTCTGTTCAATTTGTATGAATTTTTGGGTGTTTTATTTTTTAGTTTATTTGTTCTAAATTTAAAATGTTTTGAATTGTCATGTATAAATAATTAATAGTTTATAGAATTAATAAAAAATATATTTGTTTTCAAATTTACATTAATAAGTTTCTTTTATTAAGAAATAATTAAACAGATGTTATTAAAGCTTTCTCTCTTTCTCGCTCGCTCTCTTTATATATATATATATATATATATATATATATATATATATATATATATATATATATATATATAAAGAGAATATATATATATATATATATATATATATATATATATATAAGTATAAAATGTGAATGTGAATCGTTACGGAATTTCATAAAAATCGTGTTGAGATTCTGTATTTTTTTTTTACATTTTTATTAGAAAAAAGTTATGTGATTCTATTTATAAATGAACTACTAGCATGGACTGGTACGTATATTTACTTAAATTTTATGTGTATAATTTCGTACGAGATTATTGGAAAATTTTATATTAACGTCAAACTACTATTTAAAGAAATACAAATATTGAGTAATTTCTTCATATATTTTAACAGACACATACACTCACACACATACACACACACACACACACATATATATATATATAATTATATATGTACATAAAATAAAAAGAAAAGATAGAGAAAGAATAGAAAAAATAAAAATAAGCAAGAATCATAGGCGTCAGAGAACAGTAATGAGACTATTTTATTTATATATGATAAATAAGTGCGTTTTTATCAGCTGATTTATTGTTTTTAACGCTAAATACAAGATTTCATAATGTAAAAATCTTTTTTTAAAAATGTTAATTTTTTGTTAAATTTTCCATATTGTAGGTCATGGTAATTTTTGAGTCAAAAATAAAAATTCTGAAATTATTCGTTTTTCTGCTCTAATTCGATTATTTATAGCTAAACTAAACGAGTTCTAGTCAAATTTGGTCCAGTGATTCGTCTAATCAAATTTTATAGCTGATAATTGACTTTTGACAAATAAAAAATTCTTATTGAAATCTCAAGTCGGGATATAATATTAGATTTAAATGAAAAACGTTTCACTTTGGATAAAATATAATATTTATATCGTATTTCGATATTTTAAGATATTTCTACCAATTCCCGCTCGAACAAAATATCGAATTTAGAAACATGACAATCCGTGATATATTTTTCCAAATGCGTTTCGAACAAACAATTGTGTTTCGAATTTACATACATTGTACGATTGTTGCCGTTTCATAAGTCATATAAGCTTCATCCCGGATTTGTTGACGAGACCTGAATATCCACAAAACCTACAAACGGACTCGGTTTAAATGATTATTTAGAGGTAACTTGAGTCTCGTACGTGACGTCACATATGTATTTTCGGACAATCGGACATCTACGAAGCACGGATTGAGGGGAAGTCGGCGAAAACAGAATGTCGGTGAGACGTTCTCAATATGTTGATTGAAGATGTTCAGATACATTTCCGAGCACTTGAAAATGTTTTGATGTACATTGATCGTATATATATATATATATATATATATATATATATATATATATATATATATATATATATATATATATATATATATATGTACATGAGACAATTTATTATATAAACCTTTTTTATGACACATTAAAAGTTATACATATATACGAGGGACGTTTGATAAGTATGGTAAAAAAGTAAGAAAAACTAAATTGAACAATTTAATTAAATTAAACAATAAATAAATTTACCATACTTATCAAACGACCTTCCTACATACCTAAATATGTATATATATATATATATATATATATATATATATATATATATATATATATATATATAGGGTCATCCAAATGTAACGCATAGATTTGTTTTTTATTAAAAAGAAACAAAAGAAATTATATACATGTTTCCCAATATAACCTCCCTATACACGTTTTTTTTAATAAAACTCAAATCTAGGCGTTACATTTGGATGACTCTCTCTCTCTCTCTCTATATATATATATATATATATGCCCATAAGTTTTTTTGAAAATTTTTCCTAAAATAAAAATACATGAATAATAAAAGTGAAAAAATATTATTAGTTAAAATCAGACAATTAAATATACAGTTAAATTATTTATTAAAATAGAATAGATTATATATATATATATATATATATATATATATATATATATATATATTTTTTAAAATGCATGACAAAATTACTTGTAAACCAAAATTATATACCAATAAAGTCTTCTTGAATCTTATGAAAGCCCATATCAATCCATTATTGAACGAAAGCCTCAATGAATGTTAACATATATATATATATATATATATATATATATATAGAGAGAGAGAGAGAGAGAGAGAGAGAGAGAGAAAGAACAGAAGAGGAAAATTATTACATTAGAATGAGCGTTTACTTCTAAATTTGTTCTTGTGATAATACATATATATTTTTTTAATACACATTTTATAAATTAATATAGATTTGATTAATGCGATTTATCGCAGAAAAATATTTATTAGAACTAAAATTAAATGTTAAGTTTTCTTAAGTTAAAATTTGTAATTGTTTAAAACTCCATGGATGATTTTATAATTTAACTCCATGACAATAATGACATGCCATTAGATATTTACATAAAAAAATAAAGTCAAAAATAATGATTATTGAACATTTAGAGATGTTAATTTTATATACAAAGATTTTCAATGAAAATATTACGAATATTGTTAAAAAATGTTCATTTTATGATATGCAACTAGGAAATAGCTCAAATAGATAATATTAAAAATAGTTTATTCAACATAAATTGACATATTTATTTAATAAGAGTGAATTATTTTAAAATGAACACACACGATATATATATATATATATATAACAGTAATATGTTTGATTGAAAGATATTAAAATATGAACACAAAATATTCGTTAAACGCTATATCATGCAATAGATAACATAAGAATGATGTAATTAATTAGTGACAGTTCCTGAATATATTTATTTAAATCGATTTAATGTAGACATTCATTGTTTTAATGAGTTATACTGGAAACTGTCATCGTAATTGTTATAAGATAATGAATGAAAATGGCTAAATAGTGATTTAAATTAACTTATGTTGATTACATTTTTTAAAATTTCTATTTTATAGTGCACTTATAAACTAATGAAAAATTAAAAGTAGGTATTAACATTTAATTATTACAATTATATTACATTAACCTTGTTTATATTTTGCATATATATATATAATTCTTATATTGCGAAATCGAATATTCCTCTATGTACAAAAAGAATAACAAATTTTCAGTATTGCATCTTACCTATTTTCATTCATGGAAGTGAAACATGGGTCTTAAATTGTTTAATAATTTAGTTTTTTCAGGTAACACATAGAAGCATATAATGATGTATGTTAAGAATAATATGCAGAGACAAAAAGAGAAATCAA